>OY856414.1:297428000-297463000 GCA_963693085.1 Alisma plantago-aquatica | reverse complement strand
ATACATACATACATATAGGTATATATATAGGTATATATATATGTATATATATGTATATATATACATATATATATATATATATATATATATACATATATGTATACATATATATATGTATATATATATGTATATATATACATATATGTATATATGTATATATATATGTATATATATATATACATATATACATATATGTATATATGTATATATATGTATATATATACATATATACATATATATATATATGTATATATATATATATATATATACCTATATATATATATTTATATATATATATATATATATATGTATATATATACACATATATATACATATATGTATATATATATATATTTATATATATGTATATTTGTATATATGTATGTATATATATATATATATATGTATATATATGTATATGTATATATATATATATATATATGTATATATATACATATATATACATATATATACATATATACATATAAATATAAATAAATATATATATACATACATATGAATATATATATATACATACATATAAATATATACATATATATATATATATACACACACACATATATATACATATATATACATATATACATATATATACACATATATACATATAAATATATATATATATATATATATATTCATACAGAAATAAGAAAAGGTTCTCCATTGATTCAAACGCTATATATATATATATATATATACATATATGTATACATATATATATGTATATATATATGTATATATATACATATATGTATATATGTATATATATGTATATATATATATACATATATACATATATGTATATATGTATATATATGTATATATATACATATATACATATATGTATATATATATACATATATGTATATATATATACATATATGTATATATTTAACCAATCACATTGCACGGTTTTGCCAATGTGGCAAAAGCTTGCACTCTCCTTCACTCAAGCTGCTCTCACATTTTTTTCAGCTTTTTTTACTTCCAAAAAATGATTTAATTTGAAAAAACAGAACTACTCTTTTTTAACTTTGACATTTGAATTTAAATTTGTCGTACCCTTTTCTCTCTCAGCCAACCATCTGACGTTTGAATTTAAATTTTCCTCACCCTTTTCTCTCTCATCCTACCATCAGTCAAACTCATTTCCCGCCAACGCAAATTATTTTTATTAGTAATATAACACATGTTTTACTTAGTCAAACTGAAACAGGCACGTTCAACACCACATTCTGCAATTATCTCTAAAAATTTATATATAAAATAACATTCAGTCACATCAACATTCAACGTCCACCATCACATGGACCATTATCTCAACGTAAATCAACAAAATACACAAATTATCGGTGAAAATTTGAACGCAAAATAGAACTCTGTTACATCACCCACGTCCAACACCCACGTACAACAATACAACCCACCTCTTCAACAACCACCCAAGACCATTATCAAAATCACATAGCCCAAAACCACTATCCAATAGTGTTGCGTGCGACCAAAAAAGGATGTTCCTCCAGATTATCTTCACTGCACTTTGAAGAAAACACCTGCAGGTGAGACATTCAACCATTGGATACTATTTTTTTTTGCAAAAAGCTATATGGTATTATTTTTGTATCCCTACTAAACTTTCATCATATACTTATCATATGAATACATAATAACAATGTTTTTACCCATTGCTGCTGTGTGTGACTAGAAAATGATGTTCCTCCAGATTTTCTTCACTACACTTTGAAGAAAACACCTGCAGGTGAGACATTCAACCATTGGATAATTTTTTTTTGCAGAAAGCTATATGGTATTAATTTCATACCCCTACTAAACTTCCATCATATACTTATCATATGAATACATAATAACAATGTTTTTACCTTAATCGTCACACATTTAACCTAATCAGTCGACCTCTTTTGATCAAACTGTAGGAGTCATAGTTCACATGTCAAGATCAAACATTGGATTCTAGTTTCCTGTTGCTGTTTGGTTTTCCACTACTCGGAGATGCAACAATCTGTGAAAGCTACTCTTAGAAGAAAATAAATCTAGGTACGATTTCATCATATACTTATCATATGAATACATAATAACAATGTTTTTACCTTAATCATCACACATTTAACTAAAACCACTATCCATTGCTACTATGTGCGACCAGAAAAGGATGTTCCTCCAGATTTTCTTCACTACACTTTGAAGAAAACACCTACAGGTGAGACATTCAACCATTGGATGATATTTTTTTTTTGCAAAAAGCTATATGGTATTATTTTTATATCCCTACTAAACTTTCATCATATACTTATCATATGAATACATAATAACAATGTTTTTACCTTAATCGTCACACATTTAACCTAATCAGTCGACCTCTTTTGATCAAACTGTAGGAGTCACAGTTCACCAGTCAAGATCAAACATTGGATTCCAATTTCCTATTACTGTTAGGTTTCCCACAACTCGGAGATGCAACAATCTGTGAAAGCTGCTCTTAGAAGAAAATAAATATAGGTACGATTCCATCATATACTTATCATATGAATACATAATAACAATGTTTTTACCTTAATCATCACACATTTAACCTAATCGGTCGACCTCTTGATCAAACTATAGGAGACACAGTTCACCAATCAAGATCAAACATTGGATTCTAGTTTCCTGTTGCTGTTGTTATTCGAGAGTCAAAGTCCACATATTCAGTCAAGTAGTTGATCAAACTAGAGGAATACACATTCAAGTAAGGCATTTAGCAATAAAATAATGTTTTAAGCATTTACATAGTATTGGATGATATTTTTTTTGCAAAAAGCTATATGGTATTATTTTCGTATCCCTACTAAACTTTCATCTAATACTTATCATATGAATACATAATAATAGTGTTTTTACCTTAATCATCACACATTTAACCTAATCAATCAACCTCTTGATCAAACTGTAGGAGTCACAGTTCACCAATCAATATCAAACATTGGATTCCAGTTTCCTCTTACTGTTGTTATTCGAGAGTCAAAGTTGGAATACACATTCAAGTAAGACATTTAGCAATAAAATAATGTTTTAAGCATTTACAAAGTATTGGATAATAATTTTTTTGCAAAAAGCTATATGGTATTATTTTTGTATCCCTACTAAACTTTCATCATATTCTTATCATATGAATACATAACACATTCAAGTAATACATTTAGAAATAAAATAATGTTTTAAGCATTTACAAAATATTGGATAATATTTTTTAGCAGTATTCAAAGTATGCAGTCACCTAAGTACTAGAGTCTAATCACCATTGAGACTTTATTTAGTAGCCGTTATAACATGTCAATCATGCATTACATTTTTTAATACACTGTAATAATTAGGTTTGAACACCAAATTTCATAAGGCCATATAGCAAACTCAAAGCAAGCAAATTATCTAGATTATAAGATATATAATTTTGGCAAAGATTTAGTTGAATCTAGACTTATCTTTATGTGCAAATTCATATTGACTTCCAGCTTCTAAATTCTTAACCACTTTATATTCACATGTAAATACAAATAAGTTTTAAAATATGATAAGATACAATTAATTCTTAGTCAAACACAAACATAGACACGGATAATAAAAGAACAAGTTCTACAACCAGTTAAAATAAATCAACCAAACTCATTGTGGCTAATTAAAAACAACAGATCAAATAAGTAGTAGATTATATAACAAACTCAAAATAATAATGAATCAAATTTTCTAGATGTGATGGTTGAAATAGGACTTGTCTTTCTTCAAACAGAAACAAATATACACGAAGTATACCTCAGTCAAACAGAAACAAAATACACGAGCTACACATTCAAGGGCCTAATATTTAGAATATTCATAAAAATGGACTGAACCTCATTCAAGCAACTGGTATAAGAACACATTTAGATCTAATAATCTAGACACAAATATGCAAAAAGGACACTCCCTTACTCATTCAATCCTTTTTAAATTGAAATGATATAGCAAACTCAAAATACCAATGAACCAAATTAGTCAGACGAGTTGGTTGAAATAGGACTTATATTTTTTTAAAAATTGGAGAGTTGACCATTCTTGCATTTAGTAGATTGGACCTATGAAGAAAAAACTAAGTTCCTTGCATGACGGGACCTCTACCTGCAACAAAATATAGGCCACAGTTAAAAAATGCAATAAGTACCACAGATAACTAATGAAATCAGTAACCAAGTAAAAATTAAAACCTTAAAAAGTAAATACACCATATATACCTCAGTAAAACAGAAACAGAACATATGAGTCATATATTCAAGGACTTGGAACAATAAAGAGTCCACACTAATCAGATGTATACACTTCTTATCTATATCAGAATGCGGTCATCTAAATTTTTATTAATGCCTTGAAATTTCCAAGTTTGTTACCATTATAAATTCGTTGACATGCCAATTAGAACACATTTCATAATCTGATATCAAGTCATTGAAGCCAGATCTCACATAACATACATGTGATGCCCTACATGAAGGGAAATGTACCTGCAACAAGATTGGTGACCAAGTAAACATTAAACCCTTAAAGGGTAATACATAATTCCAAGGATCGTAAAGGCCAAATCATTTACAGACCAATAGTGACCCTAAGTCTGCCCTGTGTCTATATAAATGCTAAGAAGAACATGGAACAGAAGCATAATCTAAATACACATGTTCATAGGGATTTTAGATGAAGATAGAATGGATTAGAACCATGGCATTAGCATTTGAATAAATTGGCCTAATCTAATGAACCTAAGTTGACCTAGACTACACATGCTAAGAATAACATGGAATAGAAGCATAACCTATAGACACATGTTCCTAGGGACTTTAGATATGTATTAATGCCTTGAAATCACAAATCTGTTACCTTGATAAATTTGTTGAGATGCCCAACAGAACATAGTTGACAAGGAGAGATCAAGTCATTGAAGCAATATCTCACATAGCTTACATGTCCTGCCCTACATGAAGGGACCTACAACAATAGGGAGTCCACACTAATCAGATGTATACACTACTTATCTATATTAGAATGCGGTCATCTAAAATTTTTATTAATACCTTGAAATCACCAAGTCTGTTACCTTTATAAAATTGTTGATATGCCAATCAAAACACAGTTCATAATCCGATATCAAGTCATTGAATCCAGATCTCACATAACATACATGTACTTCCCTACATGAAGGGACCTATACCTGCAGCAAGATTTGTGACCAAGTAAACATTAAATCCTTAGAGGGTATATACATAATATAAAGGATCGTAAAGGCCAAATCATTTAGGGACCAATAGAGACCCTAAGGATGCCCTGTGTCTATATAAATTCTAAGAAGAACATGGAACAAAAGCATAATCTAAATACACATGTTCATACAGATTTTAGATGAAGTTAGAATGGATTAGAACCATAGCATTATCATTTGAATAAATTGGCCTAATCTAATGAACCTAAGTTGACCTAGACTACACATGCTAAGAATAACATGGAATACAAGCATAACCTATAGACACATGTTCATAGGGACTTTAGATATGTATTAATGCCTTGAAATCACAAATCTGTTACCTTGATAAATTTTTTGAGATGCCCATCCGAACATAGTTGACAAGGCGAGATCAAGTCATTGAAGCAATATCTCACATAACTTACATGTCCTACCCTACATGAAGGGACCTGAAACAATAGGGAGTCCACACTAATCAGATGTATACCCTATTTATCTATATTAGAATGCGGTCATCTGAGACTTTTATTAATGCCTTGAAATCACGAAGTCTGTTACCTTTATAAAATCGTTGATATGCCAATCAAAACACAGTTCATAATCCGATATCAAGTCATTGAAGCCATATCTCACATAACATACATGTGCTGCCCTACATGAAGGGACCTGTACCTGCAACAAGATTTATGACCAAGTAAACATTAAATCCTTAAAGGGTATATACATAATATAAAGGATCATAAAGGCCAAATCATTTAGGGACCAATAGAGACCCTAAGGCTGCCTTGTGTCTATATAAACGCTAAGAAGAACATGGAATAGAAGCATAATCTAAATACACATGTTCATAGGGATTTTAGATGAAGTTAGAATGGATTAGAACCATGGCATTAACATTTGAATAAATTGTCCTAATCTAATGAACCTAAGTTGACCTAGACTACAAATGATAAGAATAACTCGGAATAGAAGCATAACCTATAGACACATGTTCGTAGGGATGTTAGATAGGTATTAATGACTTGAAATCACAAATCTGTTACCTTGATAAATTTGTTGAGATGCCCATCAGAACATAGTTGACAAGGCAAGATCAAGTCATTGAAGCAATATCTCACATAGCGTACATGTCCTGCCCTACATGAAGGGACATGCAACAAATGGGAGTCCACACTAATCAAATGTATACACTACTTATCTATATTAGAATGCGGTCATATGAATTTTTATTAATGCCTTGAAATCACCAAGTCTGTTACCTTTATAAAATCATTGATATGCCAATATGAACACAGTTCATAATCTGATATCAAGCCATTGAAGCCAGATCTCACATAACATACATGTGCTGCCCTACATGAAGGGACCTATACCTGTAACAAGATTTGTGACCAAGTAAACATTAAATCCTTAAAGGGTATATACATAATATAAAGGATCGTAAAGGCCAAATCATTTAGGGACCAATAGTGACCCTAAGGCTGCCCTGTGTCTATATAAATGCTAAGAAGAACATGGAACAGAAGCATAATCTAAACACACATGTTCATAGGGATTTTAGATGAAGTTAGAATGGATTAGAACCATGGCATTAACATTGGAATAAATTGGCCTAATCTAATGATCTTAAGTTGACCTAGACTATACATGCTAAGAATAACATGGAATAGAAGCATAACCTATAGACACATGTTCATAGGGACTTTAGATATGTATTAATGCCTTGAAATCACAAATATGTTACCTTGATAAATTTGTTGAGAAACAACTAGAGGCCTTGCATGAAGGGACCTCTACCTACTTCAATATAGACCCAAGGGCCAACTTGTGGTTATATATATTAGGGCACTGATACATGCATCAATAGGGATCCACAGTAATCAAGTGTATGCACTACTTATGTATCTTACAAAGTGGTCATCGAAATTCTTGGTAAACACCTAAAATCACCAAGTTGTTACCTTCATCAATGTGTTGATATGTCGATCAGAAAAACTATAGACAAACCCAGATCAAATCATAGCATACGTATGTATGCAACAAGATAAGGCCACAATTACCAAATGTATTAAGCAACCAATCAGAAATTATAACCTTAAAAAGTAAGACACTCGGCTTCCCAGTTCAGATGGTGGTCTGGGATAGAATAATATACACACAACATAGGATTTCCTATTCAATCAAATACATACCTCACCAATTTCAAGAAAACAATATTTTTAGATGCTTAATAAAATTACTACAATTATTTCTAATCACCATATTTTAGAAAAAAAACAGACCTTTTGATGCCTCAATCTTACAAGATAATTACATACACTGCAATTCACTATTCTCAAATGTAATTAGTACCCAAGTAGAAAGTAAAACACCTAATAAGTATGTGCATCATAGAAACATAGATTACAGTTGGAAGGACACGGCTATACGAAACATAGATTCCCATATGCTTATATAACACATCCTAATCAGTCAATAGGACCTGTATGAACTTTGGAATCATGTTTTCATGCATTCTAAATAAAATCTATGAACATGACTAATGGCCTATGAATGTTTCACATGCTAATTTGGTTTTTTAAGACAGATAAAGAACACATTTCTGCCAAACATAGATTCCTTGATGCTTATATAACTCAACCTAAGAACATATACACAAAAAAATATTTGTAAATAGCCTTGCAAATTAGGCTAGGTATGAAATGGATCACAAATATGTGCGGTAAATATAAGAACATACCCTTATGTAGCTCAATCTCACTAGAGACATGCATGCCATGCAATTAACTATTATCTAATGTAATTAGTACCCAAGTAGAAAGTAAAACACCTAATAATTACTCACATTCTACGATTTCACCCCAAATAAGATATGTTTTCCCTAAATAAGACTATTTCTTCCATGAAGCAGACCTATAAACCATATGTAAATTTGATTTTGACATAAGAAACCATAAAAGAAATGGTTTATTTTGAAAATTAAGATTTTTCTAAATTCTATTGATGCAAAAAATATAAGATTTAAGCCTTCATTTTGGCAGTTGAACAAATTTCAAAGGAAAATAATACCAAAACCTACATATCAATGTCTAATTGTCCATTAGGATTTTTATTACAGTTGAAAGACACTGTTCTACCGAATATAGATTCTGATATACTTATATAACACATCATGTTAAAATTAACTATACACAATATCGAAGGACATAAATGATGGCCACATTCAGATAAAGAAATTAACATCACATGCATAGAAATTTACGAGATGACATTACCAACACACAAGCATATTCATATAAAAGAAATCATACCAAGAAATCCAACATACACATACAAAGCAATATCTCATTTCAAGCCAAAGAAGGACCAGCACTGAAGATATCTTTAGACCCGCAAGCATCAGCCAATTGGAAAGGCAGACATAGCCTTAGATGCGCAAGCATCAGGTGACTAGAAGAGCAAATAATTAGGGCTAGGTAGGGGAATGAGAAGGAGTGAGACACACAATATCTGACGCAATCTACTCTTGGAACCACAAATCCAGGGATATATAATTAGGGCACAGAGAAATTGGGCTAGGGTAGTGATGCATGTCTGTGAGAAACAGAAACCATGAAGAAATCCGTTGATATATGTTCTATAGCTCAGATAGACCTAAATCAGACATGCGATAGCTCAGATTGACATAGATCAGATTGTAAATCTACCTCAACTAAAATGACTTATCTTCTTTGTATCGAAATCATACCAAGAAATCCAGCATACACATACAAAACAATATCTCATTCAAGCCAAAGAAGGAGCAGCATTGAAGATATCTTCAGACCCGCAAGCATCAGCCAATTGGAAAGGCAGATAGAGCCTTAGATACATGAGCATCAGCCAACCAGAAGAGTAAATAATTAGGGCTAGGTAGGGGAATGAGAAGGAGTGAAACACATAGAAATTGGACATTTATAATTAGGAGTGAGACACACAATATCTGATGCGATCTACTCTTGGAACCACAAATCCATGGATATATAACTAGGGCACAGAGAAATTGGGCTAGGGTAGTGATGCATGTTTGTGAGAAATAGAAACCATGAAGAAATTAGTTTTTGGAAAACAAATCGAACTGTAGGGAGGAAAGGGAGGCCTATGCTCTTAGGTTAGGTCACCGGAGCAGTCCAAATCATCGTTGCTGTGATTAGGGCACGAAGAAGCTTGGGGGTCGGGGAGTGCTAAAACAAAGAAATCAGTTGTCAGAAACACAAATGGAACCAGAGCAAGAAATGAAGGACTTTTCTGTCAGGTTAGGGCACTGGAGTAGGCCACAAAGAAGCTTGGGGGCCGGGGAGTGCTAAAATGATGAAATCAGTTGATGGAAATGAAAAACAAACTAGATGGAGGAAATACATTTCCTAGTAGTGGCGCCAACAAGCAGGAAAGTAGTGGCCGAAGAAGATCTTAAGAGTTATCGACATTAGAGAGCTCGACGTTGTTGGTGGCATTTGGAATCGTTGGGGTTGGAGGTTAGACCATCATGCCGACCAGACTGTCGGAAGGGTTGAGTTGCATCTATGGTGTCAGGACTCGAAAGGGAAGGGCAAAGTGGCTGCTGTGATTAAATTGTAGAGTATTTGAGAGAATGGAGACAGTGAGAAATCTAGAACTGGTGCCTGGTGGAGCTCAGAGAGGACAGAGACAGTGAGAACCCTAAATCTGGTGGAAATTGGAGAGCGAGACGGTGAGCATGGAAACCCTAGATCGCCCGAGAGAGTAGATGGAGTGTCGGGAAATAGGGTTTAGGGTTAAGACAATAGAGAGTCGAGAGAGAGGGCGATTGGATAAGGAACGGGAAGATGCGGGAGGTGGGGGGGTTTTATACTGAAGGGCATCATTTAATGAGAAGGATGGGAATATGGGGTCAACTTATGTATACTCGATAATTCTTTGTCACCAAATGTTGACAAAATTTGCAAACTATCTGAATCGAACACATTCACTTTTTATTTTGATTTGTCATACGAGAATTTAAGATAATAAAATAATAAGTCATATCACTGCATATAGAATCCTTCTCATTGTTTGCACTTTCCAAAATGAAGGAGTCATGCAAACTATGGTAACGTAAGCAAACAAAGTAGTCTACCAGAACTTCTTAGATCGACAAAATTAATTATATGGGATGAGGCATCCATGACAAGGAGACAAGCCTTTGAAGCCTTAGATTGCACTTTGCAAGATATCACGGGATCGAGCCTACCATTCGGGGGGAAAGTGGTTGTTTTTGGTGGTGATTTCAGACTAGTTTTGCCTGTTGTTTGACGTGCAACTAGAGGTGAGACGATTGATTCGAGTCTTATAAAGTCTTTTCTTTGGGAGAAAATGCACAAACTGAAACTAAAGCAAAATATGAGAGCTTTGTCATATTCCACCTTCTCAAACTTTCTACTACATACAGGACAAGGAACAAAACCAATATTCGATGACGATTACATTCTCCTCCCACATGAAATGGTTCTTGAGTACATAGATGATGCGACCTCTAAGAAACGACTCATACAACATGCCTTTCCCGCTCTCGATGATAATGCAACGTCGACTGACTACATGATGAATCGTGCAATATTATGCACAAAGAATGAGTATGTTGACAAAATGAATAATGATCTCATACAACAATTTTCTGGGGAGGAGATCACATATTATAGTTTTGACAGTGCTGTTGATGATGAAAATCATAACTACCCTAAAGAATTCCTCAATTCACTGGTTCCAAACGGTTTTCCCCCTCATGTATTGCGGCTAATAAAAATTGTCCTATAATGTTGTTGTGAAATATTGATCCGGCAAATGGGTTATGCAATGGTACACGACTGGTTTGTAAAGGGTTTCAGAAAAATGTAATTGACACAGAGGTTACAGTTGGTCAAGCAAGGGGAAAAAGAGTTTTCATACCTAGAATACCTCTTATAACACCTGACAATGATGGTCTTCCATTTTCTTTTAAATGGAAACAATTTCCTGTGCGTTTGAGTTTTGCAATGACAATAAATAAGTCACAGGGTCAAACTATCCCTAATGTTGGAATTTATTTGCCCCATCACATATTCTCTCATGGACAGTTTTATGTAGCACTGTCAAGAGGGACATCCCAAAATACAATGAAGGTCTTGGTTAAACCAGGAGATAAGAATTTCAATGGTGGAACATTTACAAAAAATATAGTATACAAAGAAGTATTATCCTTTATTGATGGTATGTTTTTATCTTAATATTTCATGTTGATTATTTGTATTTAAAACTTTTCTAAGCTAACATCTTTAAATTTTATAAATAGGATGATGAAAGATAACTATTCCCCCTTTTGACGTGTACATCGATACCTAAACAGGAATTTAAAGGTTTGCGTGGCCTTCAAATGGAAAGCACATGAAATATCAAGGGGAAGAATGAAGCAGAAATTATTGTTTATCGATGAAGAGGTATACTAGATTACAAAGTTCTGAATTTGTTCTTGTTTAAAATTCATTCATGTGTTTATGTAATGCCTCAATGTATCTTTTGTTTCTTAGGGAGAGAGGATGGAAGCCAGTTTAATTGGTGATGCAGTTAACAAATTCAGTAATACTTTAAATGCAGGGAAGTGTTATGTATTGAATAATGTCCATGTCGAAGACATTCACAATGACTATAGAAATGCAAAGAAGAATGAAAGTGCATATTTAACAAAAATTGTGTGGTTGCAGAAGCATATGAAGATTGCAAAAAAAATACCTGTTTACTCATTTTAGTTTACTGAGTTTGATGACTTTCAGGGTCTTAAAGATAAGAAGACATTTCTTATAGGTATTTTTACTTTAATTTCATTTATAATATCATTTTATAATATTTATAAAGTCTTCTATGTCAATTATAGATGTCATTGGAATGATTACCAATGTTGATGATATTCAAATCATTACGAAGAGATCTGGTGAACAGGTTGCCAAGTGTGACATCATATTACAAAATGAAATGTAATAAATACAAATTATTTAAATTACTCAATCACTAAAACAAAGTATTCATTTACTAACACATATGCATATTTATGGTATTTAGGCACACTATGGCTAGGTGCTCATTATGGGGTGAAATAGCTGTGATGTCACATGACAACTTGAAAGCATAGTATGAAATGAGAAGTATAGTTGTTATTACTGGATTGCAAGTTCGATGCTTCCAAGGTAAGACACAATCAATAAATTTAATTCTATTTGTGAGACTTATTTTATATTAATTTAATAATAATTATAGGTTTATACCTGTCAATTACTTACACAACAAGACTTCTCTTTAACCCCGCATTGCCACGAGTTGATGAAATGAAGTCAAGGTAGTCATTTTCATATTACACATTCAAACGATAGTTCATATATATTTATTTCTAAATTGAATTCTATAAATTCAATAGGTTGTCTGAAAGCGATGTTGGTTCTTCATCACTTGTGAATGTGTCCATGCAAAAAGATAATATAGAGGCAATAAGGATCAATCTTTCCATCTTGCTTGAATCCCTACAGAGTGGGGAACTACGCAAAGTAAGATACCTCAATGTTTGTAACTTATAAAAATACTTAAAGGTATATAATATGAAAATAACATGTTGAACATTTTTAGGATCACATTTATGAAATTAAGGCTGCAGTTGTACATATTTACCATGATCGAACCCTTTGGTACAATGCATGTGTGAGGTGTAGCAAGAAAGTATATGATGAAAATGGTCAAGGCAAGGTCTTCCCCAAATGTGGAGCAAAAGATAGTGTCCTCAGGAAATTTCCCTTCTTTTATCATGTAATACATCTATATATTATAATTAGCTTGTAAATTAATAGTTCGTTTTGTTGATTATAGGTGCATTATGAAAGTTGAAGTCATGGATGCTTTTGATTCTATTAAACTAACATTATTTGACACAACTGCACATCATCTCCTTAGTTATACCGCTGTAGAGCTAAACAATATCCACTCACAAGTACTCCATATTTTTAAATATATACATATAATATTGATAATCTTTACATCTGTATTAATATTAAATTGGTCTAATAATATAGGAAAATGGTGAAGATATGGTGGATATCATATTATCAAAGGCAAAATGGAATAAATTGCTTTTTCGTGTCAAAGCACAAGATGCCCAACCATTTTTTCAAGAATCACAAGGGACGCTAACAACAATGAAGCAAACGGCTAAAGTCTTAGATGTAGTTCCCTTAGATATTAAGCAAGAATGTATGAGTCTTTTGTTTGACATCAAACACAACATTACTTTTTCATTTTGTTTTGTATCTATCTTAAAATCTAAATTAGTACTTTTATTTTCCATATAATTTATATTCCCAGTTGTGTTTTACGATACAATCTTTTTTATGATTGTTATTTGTATATACTTACAACAAAAGTCATTCCAAAGCTTCGTGTGACAACAAATACAAAATCATCAATAATTACAATTGAAACACAACATTTTGCCAAAATAATCACTAGAACTGTAAGTATTTGGACTGCATATACAATTATATTATTAAATTGTCTGAATATTTACACTAATCATTTTTTCATATGTGAAAGGTTCGAAATCAAATTATAAAAACTTTAGGAATAAATCACCAGAAAGTGATCACATGCATTGATAATAAGTGAGATATTGTACTATAATACTTATTATTTATTTATTTCCTATTTCTTATTAAATAATTAAACTCATATTTTCTTCTCCAATCAGGTTCCCACCTCTCTTTGATTGTTCGTATGAGGAAGAGCTAATTAAACTTCAAATTTGGATGGGAAAACAGATGCGTCACGTCATCTGTAGAATTTTGTCACATAATGAACTTTCTTTTTGGTCGGCGAAAAAACTCTATTGCTATTAAAATTCCAAAACTTTAGGTACAAGAAGACGCACCCCCTAATCCTTTGCAGGATTACAGAAAGAAAACTAAAGACCAGATTAAATCGGTCTTGAACATAAGATCTCTAAACAGAAAACTACAAACCAGAAGAAAACGTCCCTGAAAATACATAAACAAAAGACTAACTATCCATCAGTCTAAACATCTGAGGAGCTACACTGACAATAAAGACCACCCACAAATTGTGTAGGCACAGAAGGAAGACGAAGGACACCCAGCCTTTATCTACGCACCAAGCAAGGACGCACTTCAGAATTGGAATTTATGTGTCTCAAACAACTGCAAATCGCACTGTCTATCCTGTCATACCATCATCTCGTAGAAGACTCCAAATGCGGACTGATGACTGGAGCAGTGATCAATCCAACCATCATATCTCTCCTTTGCACATAGCAATATGATCAACCTCTGAAAGTAGTGGTCGGAAAAAACACAAAGGTTAAGATAAAGCACCAAACATCACCAATTAGTGTCTGGTGATCTCAACGAACTAATAGCAGTAGAATCCCGGTCGCAAGGATAGACTGGAAGTAACCCCAGTCCATAGGAAACCCATAGACGCAAGATAGCATTGTAACACTGGAGCACAACAAAACCATCTCGGTGCTGCCGAGTGGGCTCAGCGTCGAAGCAGCACCTCACGAGGAGCCCTAAGATGTTGCCATGTCGCAGACAACCAAACAAACCTGGAAGAACTTTGCACTAATGCACTTCATCCAGAACCTGGGATGGACCCCAGTCAGAAAAAAACCGAGATGATGCAGAAGGCAGCAGAATCTGTCCACAAACTGACAACCTTAAACTGGGCACTGCCTTTCCTCCACTGGCATTTAATACATTCCCTGAAGATGTGGATTCCAGGTAAATGTCCAGTCCTTCTTCAGCAATCAACAATAGACCCTGTGCATCCCTACTATACCAAGGAGTCATGAATCGAATAACCAAAAGGAGGCTTGGATTAATTAGCTGTAGCCTTGATCGCCATACAGGAGCAACACCAAAGGAAACAGCCCCTCACGCAGCCTGAGCTGCTATCCTATCTCAGGAGAAACCTCGTTGGTCCTTCTTGGAGTTGCTAGCAGCGGTTTTAAGGTGAAAGGTTGGCGATAGCTTTGGGCTTATCTTGGTGGTGGATGGGTTGAGGACGCGATGCGCAGCTAGAGTGTGGCCGGGTTTGCAGTTCGACATAGTTGAATTTGTCAGCTCCATCCCGCCTAGGAGAGGCGGATGGAGAAGAGCGGTGCCCTCCCGGTCATGAAGCTCAGGTGTGTGCTCCGTCATCGCAGAGATTGGGGGGATCTCGCTCATCACCTCTGCTCCTGCTCTTCCACATTCTGGATCTGACTCCCGTGGCTATTCTGCCCCCTTTCGGCTTCGACTGACCTGCTACGATGAAGCGAGCTCCTCGGCTCTGTCCCACCTGAAGGTCGTGCTGCTGCGCGCTGGAGGTGATGGCCGAACCCAGTTTTGATCTGTCCTCGGACAACAGGCGAACTTAGTTGGTGGTGGTGGCTAGTCTCTCGCAGGGTACCCTGTGTTACCCTTGCCGCCCTACAACATGACTTCCTTTTTGCGCGAGCGGGCTTTCAGGTGAGCTCTGGTCTGCTGGCGGTGGGTCTCTGGCTTCTTCTAGCTTCGGAGGTCTTCCCCGATGGTCTGCAGCTCGTGGCTCTACAGGTTGCTGGGTTATCATTAGGTGCTTATTGATATTCTTCTACACATAATGAACTTTCAATTACAAAATAAATATGTATTTTTATTATTTATGAAAGTAATAGTTCAATTTTTCTTATTTAACAAGATTAACATTATGGTATTGTTCTATCACAATTCCAACTAACTTTTATATATCACATGCACGTGCACGTGTGCATTCAATAGTGTGTATATATATATATATATATATATATATATATATATATATATATATATATATATATATATATATATATATGTGTGTGTGTGTGTGTGTGTGTGTGTGTGTGTGATCTTTGTTGCCCGCACAGGTAACTAAAAGAAGCTACCCATCACAGTGACGCAGTGGAAGAATGGTAAATAATTCAAAATGAAAAAAGAGCGAAAGTTGGCGAGAAAACAAGTGGAAAGACAGAAGGCAAAAAAAACCCTCAAATTGACTGTTCAGTTCCTCGCTGCTCTGTGTGATTACTCAATTTTCATTGAAACCACCATTGTCTGGCCAACCTCCACCCCCACCCCCTAGACTCCAATTACTCCATCATCGGCAGAATATCAGTCTCTATCCACTTCACTTCTCCATCTATGTTCTCTTCTCTTTCGCTACATCTCGATTCTACAGTGTAACTGCTCTGCTCTTCAAACATGGTGAGGATGAAGAAGTCATCGCAGAAGAGCACAACAATGCCACCATGGAGAAAGAATCTTCAGACTGTAACTGAAGACAAAGATGACTTCATATTGAAGCACTACGAAGTCGACGAGCCGATGGCAAAACAACCGGATGAAGCGACAAAAGAATCGACTGCAGAAGGGGAGAAAGAAGGGGCTACAACTCCTCTGAGGACTCCGAGGGGGAAGAAAGAAGGGGCTACAACTCCTCTGAAGAGACCATCTTCAGCAAAGAAAGGGAATGTCAGTAAAGAACGTATTGGCACTGAAGAACCTCCATGTGATGAAGAGGAGAATGAAGAATGATGAGGTAATTTATGTTTGCATGTACATTACAACAAAACATAAATAAAGGATTTCGACTACAAAGTAACAATGTATGATAAAAGAGCAACTGGTATGACAAGTATAGCAACTCAACAATGCCTAGAGTAACTACAGGAACATTGGAGTAACTATACAATAGGCTAGAGTAACTGTCTTAAAGCTGGAGTAACTATTTCATAAGAAAAAGTAACTCGTACACTAGATATAGCAGTTAAACTGGATAGTATATTTTATTAAACTAAAGAGTACAATTTTCGAGTAACTGTATTTGTATGTAGGAGAAGATAGGATAACGACTGATGATAATACAAAAGAATATCCACAAAGGAATTGGGAAGAAAATGCTACTACTGATGAAGAAGAATTGCAAAGAAAAGGAAACAAAAGGGGAAAGAAAAGGATGAAGCAAGCAAGGAGAAAGAAAAAGCTACTACTGATGAAGGAGAAGTGCAAAAAGATAAAAGGAATCAGAAGGGGAAAGGAAAGGCTACTGATGAGGAAGGAGAAGAGGAAAGAAGGAAGAGGAAAGAGAAGGGGAAAGGAAAGGCTGATGCAAGTAAGGATAAAGAAAAAGCTATTGATCAGGAAGGAGAAGAGGAAAGAAGGAAGAGGAAGGAGAAGGGAAAAGAAAAGGCTGATGAAGGTAAGCTTGTATGAACTTATAATTGTGTTAATTTGTTGTTACTTTCAGAGGACACTTAATAACACTTACAGTTTAGAAATTTGCTATTACAATAACAGTTAGCTTTAAAATGTGATGAACCTACCATGTATAGTAAATTGTGAAAAATATAAGAGTAACTGGACTAACTAAAAAGTAATAAGCAACAAAAAACCTATGAGTACCTTTTGATATGTTTGCAGTTGGCATTAAAAGGATATACCACATATGCTACATCAAGAGCTACATCACCATCATCAACAACATGGTTTTTACAAAGAATCAGATTAGAATGATGAGGTCAATGACCTTTGCAAACATGATAAAGATGCCAAATCTTATGGTAGATGTAGTACTTTTGGAGGATTTAATAGCAAGATATGTGGAGGATGAAAAATTCTTGTTGGCAAAGGGAGTGGAAAGAAAAATGACAATTGAGGATGTGGGGGTAATCCTAGGTATCCCTAGTAAAGGTATGTATATCATACCTAGGAAAAACTCTGGCATAGTGAGCTCAATTTATCAAGAATTCGCTAGGGCGACAAGTAGACATGGCAGTGAAGGTGAGACCTCGAAAAGGTTGAAGGAGAAGGATGTCCTGCACAAGGACAACTTGGCAAATCTTTGGCAACAATATGCCAAGATAGACGACCCCTCTGACAATCAAAACATGTGCTGGGCATGGATGTTGCACTTGCTTGCAACATTCCTACTCCCAGATACCAGCTATTGCACCCCAATTTACATCATGCACTACTTAGATGATGTAATTGCCATGGGGAAAATGAATTGGGCAAAGATGGTTCATGGGAGTATCTTCAAGAATATGAAGATGTTGAAGGAGAATGTTGAGCTGATGAGGAGAGGGGAGAAGGGAAAGACCACACTCTACACGACATGGTGTGTCATGTGCCTATGCGTAAGTGAACAAATTTATTTTAGTCTAGATTGTTACAATGATGCCTAGGGGCATTTACTTATGCAATATATTTTTCTCTGTTACATGCATGTTTAGGCATATGAGATGACGAAAATGGCAAAACCAACCTTCCTTGATGCCAAGCCAAGGATAAAAAAGTGAGTTGCGCCGGTCAAGAAAGTGATGGAAATAGGGACTGTAAACCCCAGAGATGTAAGGATATTTCTTCTTTGTTACAAAGCTAATATACAACATAATCCTATACGTTTGAATTGTGACACATTGTTTGATTTATTTGGATAGGTTTGTCAAAGGATGAAGCTGGATCAGGGAGATGATTGGCGAGCTGCAAGAAGAGTAGATGACTTGCCCTATTACCTAGCGGAAAAAAGGGCAAAAAGTAAGCCAACGGTACATAAGGCACCAACAAAGCCAATCATCGACAAAGGAGTAACTACTGAGAGCTCCACCCTAGAGGGAAGAATCCACCGACTGGAGGAGGAGCTGAAGATGTAGAAAGAAATATGCACAAAGATAGTTGTTGAAGCATTTAGTGACCTAAAGAAGGAGAATAAGAGTCTAGAAAAATGAATATATGAACTGGAGGAAGAAAACAGAGTTCTGAAGAGGAAGGTGGGAGATGAAAGTGACAAAGAACGGTCACCTGCAAGTGGGTTCGAACAATTTGCTAAGGGGTTTGCCTCAGTAAATGTTGATGAACCCAAAGACAGGTCTGAGGTGCTTCGAAAGAAGGATATGGACATGCCATACAAAGAAGAGATAGAAGGCGTGAAGAAGGGATACACACCAAGAAAACCAAGCAAGCTGAGGCTGAAAAGAAAGTATGTGGAATAGAAAGGATCTGAAGAAGAGAGTGGTGATGAACAAACTGGTGCTGTAGAGAAAAAGCACAAAGAAAAAGCTGTTGATGGCTCTGCCCAAGCAAGATGTGCACGAGATGCAGAAGAAAAAGGTAAAGAAAAAAGGGAACATGCAAAGAAATCAAGCGAAGAAGAAGAAGGAAAGAAGGAAGAGCCTAGAAAAAAGTTGACAAAGAGAAAGAAGATGGCAGAGTCTATAATAGGGAGCATAGAGAAGAACATCAAAAAAAGGAGGGAGGAAAAGATAAGGTTGGATTTATTTTTAAGTATATTAGTACTTGAGTATCTGTATGAACATAAAGAGTAACTATTTGAATTATCAGAGTAACTATGTGACATAGTTGAGTAACTGTAGGAATATAAAGAGTAACTATACGATTGACAGAGTAACTATGCAATATTAAAAGTAACTATATGCTTGATAGAGTAACTATATGATTGATAGATTGACTATAGGAATGAAGATGGATTCTACCATTGAATGCAATTTGTTGTTGATAGCACAAGCTGACAAATTTCATAGGTTTTGAGCATTTCAAAACAAAGGAAACAAAAGAAATTGTCCATCACTTCATGGACAATATTGAAGAAATGTAAGAATTGGTTATTTTGTAAAGTGTACAAAATAAACATTACTTATTCAATATCTAACTCATATGTATCACATCTATGAATGATTGGCAGGTCAAAATGAGAGTGGAAATTCAGGGGTAATGTTTGGTGCACAGGGAAGGACCTCGCTGCCCTATTATAAAAATATCAAATGGTGCAATCACATGTAAGAACCAAAATGTAGTGTAACTATTTGAAACAATAATTTGGATTGCTAAAGAAAAAATCTTGTGGTTTTTTTTCAAGTTTTGGACTGCTTTGTGCAGATGCTCAAGGCGAGCACAATCAAGTGGAGAAAGAAGGGTTTGACGTGGCACTGCATGAGCACTTATGCTCCAGTAAGACAAGCAAACTTGGTATACAAAATTACATCAAATTAAAAAATAGAAACACAAACTGAAACTTATAGATGTGCATTTTTAAATTCTACATTTGCAGTAGAAACTGGCATTTGATGTTGACAACATCACCCTGGAGTAGATTGACATGCTATCTCCACTCTTCAACATTATGTTGAAAGATTGGGACACAATGGACTCGATGTTCACCATACTAAACAACGACATCCACTGACACTTGTATGAAGAAAGCTTCAGGGATGGAGCACATCGGTCTTATAACTCAATGAGTAGAAATAGCAAGTCAAAAAAAGAATTCATTAGATGGGTAAGCGATGAAAAAAGTAACTCTGTTAGTAATGGGTTGTAAGGATTGATGTTTGTTGATTAATAATTAATAAAAGTTGTGATTTTTTCCTGTAGGTGGGTATTGTGCACGAATTCTTCAGGGGGGCACCAGAAAAAGGAAGCCAACTGTCACAATGGGAGCGGGAGTACCCACTGTGCCCACAACAGCAAGAAGACTCACTTGAATGTGGGGTCTTCGTGTTGAAGTACCTTGAATTCCTGGTAAATGAAAAGCATATGGACTTCACTTACAAAGACATGCCAACAATAAGGGCTGGCATTTTTCAAAGAATGATGGCAAGGGGGCAGCTATAGCCAGTACAAGAAGATGAAAAGAATGCAAGTGATGACACCAAAGAAGGTCCAACTGAACAACACAAGGAAGAAGCAGATAAGGGTCAGAAAAAGCAAGAAGGAGAGTAGAAACAAGCAGCAAATACAAATGTGCAGGAAGAAAAAGGCACAGAGGAAGAAGCTGTTTCAAGCCTCGACAAATGGCTGAATTCAAGATGAAAACTGATTTATTAAGTGAAATGTTAAATTTGAACAATTTGGTTCTGGAGTTATGATATGTAACTGCTATGAGATACATTTACTTATGTGCTGCAAGACTGAAAATACATTTATCGTAAATCATATTATAAATAGAAGTATTTCTGGGTTTAATAGATAACGTTCTATGCTTTGTCTATGATATTCTTGCATGAATAGCTGCTGTGGTTTTGTATGAAGAGATATACTTTCAGTTAGCCTATTAAAATAAAATAACTCAAGAGGAAGAGTGATGATCTGGTAACCCATAAAGTAATTATAGTAACACTAAGGGTAACTATAAGAACACTAAGAGTAATTGTAAGAACACTAAGAGTAACTGTGACAGTAGAGAAAAGAACCCTGTGATTCAAAAAAGTAACTCTAACAAAGGAAGGTAAAACACATATCACAAAAACAATGTGTATGGAACACAGAGTAATAGGGACATCTTGTAAGTAACTGTACAAATACGAAAGCAAGTGTTCTATTCCAAAAAAAAGTATCTATATCAGAACTCACTGACAAATAAAAGATATGAACTTGTCATCGATAAAGTAATTATAAGAACACCTAGAGTAACTGTAAGAGCACTACGAGTAACTATGACCACATAAAAGTAACTCTGTGCATTCAAAAAGTAACTGTTATACTTTGTAAAGTAACTCTTGTCGAGGAAGGTAAGTCAAATAGACAAAACCAGTGTATGTGAACCACATAGTAACAAACTGACATTTTATAAGTAACTATACAAACATGAAAGGAACTGTTCTAATCCAAAAATGTAAGTATTTCAGAAGAAAGAGTATTCATTGGACACAAAGAGAGACAAATATTCTTCAAAGAGTAACATCTGATCAGAAAAGATTCTTTGTAACATAATCAATGTATAAATACAGCTTCTGGAACTCAAGGTAACACAACAATAGATTCCAAACACAAGTCAAAATATAGGAAGGATTACAAATCAATTTCAAATTACTACACAAGAACAACCTATTATAGATTTGAATATGCCTCACTCATGCACTAATCAACTACAACTACGCTAAAAAACAACCATCCATCAAGACGGTAGCAACAACAACAGCTTCCACCACATGATATCAGAAAAAAGAGAAGCACACTTAGCATCACCAGGATGCTCCCAATCAACAGTAGTAGCAGAAAGGAAGGGTTAGCAGCACCAACAGCTTGAAGAACAGAAATAGCAGCATCAGAATAAGATAATGAATATACACGTCCAACATCAACAGAACACACGAGTAGCACCAGAGATAATCGTTGAGCGGCAAACAACAACAACACAAAGTCCAGAAAGAGTATCTATGAAGAATGAAATACTTCTTCATAGGGCAGTTTCTACTATCATGATTGACTCCAAACTCTAAGAAATTCTTGCACCACCTCTCTCTTTTAGACTGAGAAATTTCGACTCCAGATTTAAACCTCACAACAGTCAATTTGGGTCTCCCTTTAGTTTTGGAAATACTAGGGATATGGACCTTGACAGCAGAAGAAGAAGCTGTGTTAGAAGCGGTAACACCAGCACCAACACCAGTATTAGAAAGATCCAAATCTAAGAGCTCCTTTTGCAAAGATAACCGTTTTTCATGGCAAATATCTATAGCGTTGTTCCTACACGCTATGTTGACAATTGAATTGTAGGCAGAAACAAGCTAAAGTGTCCTCCCAGTGGATGTATGCTTAACTGATGCTTTGCCAAAAATCAAAGGGTGTTTTCTATATCCTTTAGTCCACCTCTTTAGTATGTATGGCTCAAAAAGAGTTCAAAAGTCACAGCTCTTCAAATAAGACAAAATGTGCCTGCATGGAATACCTTTGAATTCCAACATGAAGCAGTTGCAAGACACCATCTCACTTGATGAGTCTTTCTTCAGGATACAAGGAGATCCAAAACCACCGACACGATACACCTCAAAGACACCTTCTTATAATGTTTCCTTTACATTGTACACCATGCTTTGATGAACCTTAGATTGAAAGATATTAAAGATGGACTTGGTGTATATACCTCTCATTTGCTCCTCCAGAGGCCACAATGATGACAAAGGAAGATTAGTGTACGCGTCATCATAATCTTTGAAATTTTCAATCTGCCGCACATGAGAGTAAGCAATGTCTAAGGAACACACAAGTTCAAAAAGAGTCTTCCTACTATTCACATTGCTTCTGATGAATGCATTCAGGCACTCACTTCTTTGAGTTGTCCTCATGCCAGCAAAGAAAGAAGACTGCATATAACATGGAATCCAATCCCAACACATTGCATACATATTAGAAAGCCAAGTAATGGAAGACAAATCATTCTCTTGAACTATAAAATCCCACCTCTCTTCAAAAATGTCGACATCATCCACGTTCCACACACAATCATTCAAAGAGCTTATGATCTGATCCTTGTTAGGAAGACCACCAAGCTTAGAGGGAAGCTTCTGTAGGATGTGCCAACTGCAGAAGCGATGCTTGCAATTTGGAAAAATAGTAATGATAGCATCATTCATTGTAGGGTCTTGATCAGTTATGATGGAAACCAGCTCTTTGCCAAAACAAAGTAAGTACTGCTTGAAAACCCAGAAAAAGGAGTCATACTTCTCATCCACCATCAGAGCTGAGGCAAACAAGACTGTCTTGCGATGGTGATCAACACCACCAAACATTCCAAAAACCATAGAATATTTGTTGGTACGGTAAGTGGTGTCGAACACAATTGCATCGCCAAACAACTTGCAATCTTCGACAGAGACAGGATCAGCCCAAAACAAACGTGTCAAGCAACAATTAGGATCATTTTGGTAAGTATAAAAGAATTTTGAATCCAAAACCTTCAACCTAAAAAATGATCCAACATCATGTCAACACCATATTTAGCCGACTCTTTCCTCTTGCTACTGAGGTGTCCATGAGCTTATCTACTGGTTAATGTCAAATTTTCATAACCGCCAGACTCAGATGCTATAAATGCAATTTGTATCAATACATGAATGTTTGCTTGACTCATGGTAGAAAGCATCTTTTTTTGAGTTTCATCAAGAGATGAGTTACACTTCAAGTAATGGAGATGAGCATCATCAACAAGATCGTGGTTTTATTCATCAACAAAGGCAGTCACAACCCACATGGATGAAGACTTATCTAGTGTGAACCGGATCATGGTTCCACAACCACACCTCTTCATAGAACACCTGTTCTTCTTGGATAGATTATCCTACAAGTTACCCACTTCATCACAAACGGGGCTCAAAAGCCCTCTAGACCTCTTAGAATGACTGATTTTACCTTGCTTGTCACAAACTAGATCTCTGCCAACCAGATTCTTAGTTCCTCATTCATACCTATTGTCGTCTTTTCTGATATTAAAACCAATCTTGCCAGTATAACTAGAATAGAAGGAGATACCTTCATCTAAACTTCCAAACTGGAGACCAATTCTAGGGACTTGTGCTGGGGATACTGTCCAAACAAAAATAGAAGGAGAAGGAGGATTATCATTATCACATTCGATACTGGCATTAGCAGCATCTGTGTCAAGACTAGGATCCATGATAGCTGTGTGAGAGTAACTTTGCAGACAAAAGAGTAACCCTAAAACACAAAAGAGTAACTTAGTGAGTCATAAGAGTAAGTGAGTAACCATGTCTTACAAAAGAGTAACTACATGAAACATAAAAAAACATGTATGACACTTACTACTTAAAAACAAAAATCAAGATGCAAATTGGGTTTCCCACACAAAAGACAGGGATGAATACAAAATGATGTGAAGAGCAAATATCGAGTAGAACTGGTTGAAGTGACGAAGAATATACAAAATTACCTGGTTGTAGCTTGGACAACTACTACTCTTAAAATGCAGTTTGATGAAGAACTTCTCCTCCCCTTACGACGTCAATTCCAGTAGCAGATCTAGAGCAGAGATGTGACCAGGTGAAGATCAATATCTTCTACTAATACTCCGATGACGTTAAAGGAGATTCAGATCTATGCCATTAACCTTTGTCCTCCTTTACATAACTGGGACAAGAAAGCCCATTCTAGCTATTCAGATATGTAACTATAGATAGGGGATTGAGATGCTAGCATGGAAATGCAGCATCAAAGGTCGACGCGGAGAAGGAATAGATAGAGTTCGTTGAAGGGATCTAGGCATACAGCAACGGATGAACAGACATGAACAATTGAGCTGATTGACGGAGGAAGATGTTGCGTGAAGATGGTGGCAGAAGAACACATGTGAAGGAGACAAAATACGTATGTTTAATTTTTTGCCTTAATTATAGGTTATGCCGCCGCTGGTTATTCCATCTGCTGGTTATGCCACTACTGTGATTAAGTTTTAGATATTTACAACTAAATGCCACTGCACCACTTGGGCCGGGTAGCGAGAAGATTGTACCTACGCGGGCAATGAACAAATAGCCATATATATATATGTAGATATACAAATATATATATAGATATACATATATATATATATATATATATATATATATATATATATATATATATATATATACATATATATATGTATATATATGTATACCCTTCCTATCACTTCTTTTTAATTTTTTTTCACAATTGTAGAGGAGAATTTTATCTAGCTCCACAAAAACTTTCATCCAAAAATAAACTCATCTGCCCCACCAAAATAAAAAAATACGTCCATATATTTACTGACTGTATATTTTTTGTGTAGTTACCTTTTTAGTCATATTGTTATTTTTTTTATCAATATAGTTACTCTTTTGATCTTAGAGTTACTTTTGTGTACCATATTGTTACACTTTTGGATGTGCGGGTAGCGAAAAATCAGGCTACCCATGCGGGCAACGAATAAATCCCCATATATATACATATATATATATATATATATATATATATATATATATATATATATATATATATATATATATATATATATATATATATATATATATATATATATATATATATATATATATATATATATATGTAAATATATTTATACACATACATATCACTACTACAGAAATAGCATTCAGTGTCATTTTTCTGGGCGTCGGTTATTACAGAAAACCGACGCCTTATATGTTAGGCGTCGGTTGTTTAAGCAAACCGACGTCTATATTCGAAGACCAGCTAGACACGGGTACCACTTTGTATTCAACGTCGGTTGTTTATAACAAACCGACGCTTAACGTCGCCCGCGAAATCCAAATTCCGATCAAAAAAATAGTGTCATTTCCAGCATCGGTTATTTAGGTAGAAACCGACGCCTATGTGCGATGAAAATTTGCACGAAAAGTGTCACCTTCAGCGTCGGTTATTCCAGGATAACCGACGCTGAAGGTGGTTCCCGCCAAACAATTTCATGAAAATATCGTCCAATTGGACGTCGGTTTTTTCAAGCAACCGACACTAAAGATGTTTAGGCGTCGATTGTTTTAAACAACCGATGCTATTTGGGAACTTCATAAACCTCGATCGCCCGACTCTTCCCCTTTCTTCTGTTTCATTGCGAGCGATTTCCCTATTTCTCTGCTGCCGCCGATTTCTCTCCGACGATTTCTTCTTCAGCTCCCCTTCTCCGGCGCCCCCTTCTCCGCCACCACTCCTGCTCGTTGCCGCTCCTGCCGCCGTTGGATACCTGCTCGCCGCCGCTCCTGCTCACCGACGATCCTGCTCGCCGCCGTCGCCTGCTCGCCGCCACTCCTGATCGCCGACGATCCTGCTCCTGCTGCTGCTCTGCGTCGCCGCCGCCGCCGCCGCCCGCTCCTTCCTCCTTGTTGCTGCTCTGCGTCTCCTTGCTCACGTCCTAACTCTGCTGCTCACAAGGTACTAGCATCAAGCCCTTCCTCTGCCATTCTTTCCATTCAGTAACAGTCTCATCTCCTCGTTCCACACCATAACTTGGCTGATGTCAAGCCCATGCTCAAAAACATCTACCTATTCTCATCCATGTTCGTGTGGCATTCCCATTTTCAGGAGTCAATGACCATCCTTTACAGAAATATCTGCATCTCAAGCATAATTGATCCAAAAAAAATACTGCTAACTAACATGATTTAAATTGGTATGATGCATAATATAAATCCATTTTTTTACTTTTGGGGGTGCGCCTTATACTATTTGATATCCTTGATTTTATCTTCTATCCTAAATAAAATTAAGGGACCCATGATTAGAAAACAATTCCAAACTTGGCACCCACACTAATTGGAAGGAAATAAAATATGATTATTGAAATGCACATTTGTGATGTGATACCTTTTTTAGGATGCATATATTAGATTCAACCTTTGAGACATCCTTTTATGAGTTCCAATACAATTAAGGTTTCATTTCATTGCCATTGTATGTATTATAATATTACATCTTTCACATAAAAATTAATTAAATTGAATCCTATTGGAACCCTAATTTAAATCCTAATTTGATTTAAACTTGTCCATTCTAGCATCCTAATTTGATTTGATTAAACCCTAACATTGTTTAAACCCTAACATCAATTGTGATGAAACCCTAACATGTACATATCAATTATTGTGTTTGTTGGCCTAGAAACCCATCCAAGATTGACTCATTAGGAGTAAATCTTGGATAGTCCCCGGTTTGGGAATGTTCTTGAACACCTAATCTCACTTAGGATGTAAGTGTATAATGTGTATTGGGTTTTCGAGAAAATTTCGGTAGCATTTCCCCGTTTGTTCTCTAAGTACATATGTACTTAGAGAATAGCGGGGAAATGCTGTCGAAATTTTCTTGAAAACCAAATACACATTATACACTTACTAGTGAGATTAGGTGTTCAAGGATGGGATAGGTGGTACACATTTATTATATATAAGAATGACATCAAATGTGTTTGTTGGCCTAGAAACCCGTCCAAGATTGACTCATTAGGAGTAAATCTTGGATAGTCCCCGGTTTGGGACTGTTCTTGAACACCTAATCTCACTTAGGATGTAAGTGTATAATGTGTATTGGGTTTTCGAGAAAATTTCGGTAGCATTTCCCCATTTGTTCTCTAAGTACATATGTACTTAGAGAACAGGGGGGAAATGCTGCCGAAATTTTCTTGAAAACCAAATACACATTATACACTTACTAGTGAGATTAGGTGTTCAAGGATGGGATAGGTGGTACACATTTATTATATATAAGAATGACATCAAATGTGTTTGTTGGCCTAGAAACCCGTCCAAGATTGACTCATTAGGAGTAAATCTTGGATAGTCCCCGGTTTGGGACTGTTCTTGAACACCTAATCTCACTTAGGATGTAAGTGTATAATGTGTATTGGGTTTTCGAGAAAATTTCGATAGCATTTCCCCGTTTGTTCTCTAAGTACATATGTACTTAGAGAACAGCGGGGAAATGCTGCCGAAATTTTCTTGAAAACCCAATACACATTATACACTTACTAGTGAGATTAGGTGTTCAAGGATGGGATAGGTGGTACACATTTATTATATATAAGAATGACATCACATTATACGCTTAGGTTGTAAGTGTATACCCTAATCTTTTCCTAATATATACTTGTTTCCTAATATATACTTGTTTTCTCTGATCATAGAATGGATAGATCATGGATGTCCATTCGTAATCGTTGCACCCCAGAGTTTATATCTGGTCTTGATCAGTTTATTAGATTTGCCGAGGAACATAGGAAAAAACCTACAGATAGGTTCTACTGTCCATGTAGGCATTGCGGTAACAACTTGAAAGTCAACACTGGTGAGGAAATCAAAAGTCATGTCATGTGCAACGGGATTGTACAAGGCTATACAGAATGGCACTGGCATGGAGAGATTTCAAAATCGAAACCAGTAGATGTCGATAGCAGTGCTTGGGTGGAAGAAGAAATTTCCTCCGATGACGTAAATGTGAACGAACCAGTTCCAGCAGACATCGTTGATGCGATGCTGGATAGTTGTAGGGTAGAGCACACCGATCCACCTCCTATCTTTACAAACATTGTGCATGATGCTGAGATACCGTTATACACAGGCTGTGCTAAGTTTACGAAGCTTAGCGTTGTGTTGAGATTGTATAAGTTGAAAGCTAACAATAGATGGAGCGACAAAAGCTTCACTTCATTGTTGACTTTGTTGAAAGAAATGCTTCCTGAAGGAAACGAGCTTCCAATCTCAACATACCAGGTAAAGAAAATGTTGTGCCCAATGGGAATGGAGGCCAAGAAGATACACGCATGCCCGAATGATTGTGTATTATTTCAAAAGGACTATGTAGATTTGAAAGATTGTCCAAAATGTGGTGCGTCACGGTATAAATTGACGACTTCGGGGGAGTCCAAAACTGGTTCTCCTGCCAAGGTGTTGTGGTATCTACCTATAATATCACGGTTTCAACGCTTGTTTGCAAATCCGAAAGATGCGAAGAATTTGAGGTGGCATGCAAATGTTAAGAAAAATAATGATGGGATCCTACGACATGCGTCTGATTCCCCACAGTGGAAGAAGATTGATCTATTATACCCTAAATTTGGTGAAGAAGATAGGAATCTAAGACTTGGGCTTTGTACAGATGGGATGAATCCGTACGGGACATTGAGCAGCCAACATAGCACTTGGCCAGTCATGCTTGTTATATACAATCTTCCTCCCTGGATGTGTATGAAAAATAAGTACGTTATGTTGTCATTGTTGATATCGGGCCCTAAACAACCCGGAAATGATATCGATGTTTATCTTGAACCTTTGATTGATGACTTAAAGAAACTTTGGGCTGAAGGTGTGATGACCTATGATGCTTCAGCAAGAGAGACATTTCGTTTGCACGCTATGTTGTTTTGCACTATTAATGACTTTCCAGCATATGGGAATTTGTCTGGATATAGTGTCAAAGGAGCTAAAGCGTGTCCTATATGTGAAGAAAACACTGATTCAATAAGACTAAAACATGGCGGCAAGACTGTATATCTTGGTCATCGAAGATTTCTTTCAAAATTCCATCCGTATCGTAGGAAGCGCAAAGCATTCAATGGATGGAATGATGAACGGAGTGCACCTAAACCTATACCAGGGGATGTTGTTTATGAAAGAGTAAAAGACATTGTCAATGAATTTGGTAAGAAATCACAATGTAGTATGGCAACACGGAGTGACAATTCTTCATTCAAGAAGAAGTCAATATTTTGGGATCTTCTTTATTGGAGTTCTTTGACAGTCAGGCATTGTATCGATGTAATGCACGTTGAGAAAAATGTATGTGATAGCATCATTGGTACTCTATTAAATATACCAGGTAAGACTAAAGATGGGATAAAATCCAGACTGGACCTACGTGAAATGGGAATAAGGTCAGAATTAACAGAATTACGTGAAATGGGTAATAAAAGAACATACTTACCTCCCGCTTGTTACACGTTGTCTAGAAAGGAGAAGAAAACTTTTTGTGAATGCTTGGTAAATGTTAAGGTGCCACATGGTTACTCATCCAACATCCGTAGATTGGTATCAATGAAAGATCTGAAGTTGATAGGTCTTAAATCTCATGATTGTCACACTCTAATGCAACAAATATTGCCCGTGGCAATTCGATCTATATTGCCAAAGCATGTAAGGTTTGCAATTACCAGACTTTGTTTCTTTTTCAACAGTCTATGCAGCAAAGTTATTGACCCTGATACTCTCGATAATTTGCAAAGAGAAGTGGTTGTTACCCTATGTCAGCTTGAGATGTATTTCCCTCCTTCTTTCTTTGATATCATGGTACATCTTGTTGTCCACTTGACTAGGGAAGTGAAAATGTTGGGACCAGTTTTCTTGCATTGGATGTATCCCTTTGAACGATACATGAGCGTTTTTAAAGGTGATGTTCGAAACCATTATCGGCCTGAAGGGAGTATTATTGAAGGTTATGTGGCGAGAGAGGTTATGGATTTTTGCAATGACTTTCTCAGTGGTAATGACACTCCTGATAATGACAAGAATATTGAGGAGGGCAAAGGAATTTTGGGATCACGGGTGAAAGTAATCAGCCGTGAGCAGTTGGAACAAGCTCACTTGTATATTTTACACATTATGGACGAAATGAGTGTTTATATCGAGGAACATACCTATTTCATAAAGAGACAACATCCTCGAGCAAGTTCAATGTGGCTTGCTAGAGAGCATAATAAGACTTTTACTAAGTGGTTTGAAGATAAAGTCTTACATCAACTATCTCAAACACCAAATGATATTACAGAAACTATCAAATGCCTCACCTTTAAACCAAAACCGAATGTTATGTCTTATGAAGGGTTTGACATTAATGAATTCACATATTACACAAAGCGCCAAGATGATAAGAGTGTCGTCCAAAATAGTGGGGTCACTCTTCAAGCGTCGACTATGTACTTTGCAAGTGCAAAGGATAAGAGTCCACGTGAAGCTAAAATGTCATATTACGGTGTCATTGAGGACATTTGGGAGTTTGACTACATAGATTTCAAAATTCCGCTCTTTAAATGTAATTGGGTTGATAACACCAAAGGAGTTATAGTGGATGAATTGGGTTTCACTTTGGTGAACTTTGAAAAGATTGCCGAGAAGGGTGAACCATTCATATTGGCATCACAGGCGAAACAAATATTCTATATCGATGATCCTGCGAATGATAAATGGTCGGTTGTTCTTCATGGTAAAAGATAGTTCATTGAAGATCCTATAGATGAAGAAGAGTACTATGATAAGTATGATGACTCCAGTCCATTCTCAGTTGGGTTGCCCACTCCACAAAATATTGAAGCTAATGATGACTTATATGTGCGCGGAGATCACAATGAAGGATTGTTAATTGATAAAAGATCACAATTTTAGAGACATGTATGTTAATACAAATGCTAAATGTTTGCCTTTTTCTAGTTAATACAAATGCTAAATGTTTGCCTTTTTCTAGTTAATACAAATGCTAAATGTTTGCCTTTTTCTAGTTAATACAAATGCTAAATGTTTGCATTTTAAATGACATTTTCAGATGGATGACCATGATGAGCATGATGTCCATGATGAGCATGAAGTCCATGATGAGCATGCTGTCCATGACGAGCATGGCGAGGATACTAATGTAAGTTCTAAAAACATATCCTATATTTCTATAAAATTCATTATCTTCTAGTTATGTCAAGTCCATGATGAGCATGCTGTCCATGACGAGCATGGCTAATTTAGTGTGTTTTATTTTTGTCAAATTTTAGGTTGATGCACCTGTACCCACTGAAGCACTGGAGCAACTTGATGCACAACACCAAACACTTAACAAGAAAAGGGGCATCACTCTGTTGAAGAAGTTATTAGCGCTAAGTGGTAGTGGATCCAAATTGGTGGTGGAGTTTGATAATGGAGGAAATCCAATTGGAGTGAACCGCAATAATTTTGTAAACTATCTTGGGTGTACCACTCAGAGCCATTGTGGTGTTAAGTATGACAATTGGCATAAAGTTCCTCAAGGGAAAAAAGACTTGATATGGAAGGATTTATGCGTGAGTTATTATTATTTGCAATTCTATTTTGTAGATTACAAATTCTATTATTTGCAATTCTATTTTGGATACTAGTTAATAACATTTCTATTTTACAGAATCTGTTTGCATTGGATGAGAAGTTGCATCGTAAAAATGTGATGCAACGCGCTGGAAAGATGCTTAGGAATTATAGGACAAATCTGAACAGAGAATACATAAAAGAGGGTGATAAGAAGAAGAAGTCAGCCCTTGAACAATGGAACTTCTTGGACAATGAAGATTGGGACAATTTTGTTGCTTCAAGAAATCTGAAGAATTCAAGGTATTAGGCGTCACTCCCAATTTAATTAATATACATTGTATTCACCTATTCAAGATTAACATTTAGTGCTACTAACCAAATCTTTAATGTGCATACTAACTAGGCCCTCAGTGACGCACAAAAAGCAAGGCGTGCACTGAATGTGCATGACCACACTATGGGTCCAAAAGGCTATGCAAGCGTTCACCAAAGACTACAGGCGGAGTCTGCGGCTACTCAGGAGTCTGCTCCTACTCAGGAGTCTGCCACACCCATGCCTCGCCATGATATCTGGATAGCTGGCAGGCAAAACAAGAAGGGTGAAATAAAGAAGCCTGTAACTGCTGAGGCGGCTGCAAAAATGGTAAAATACAACTCTTAGAGAAATCATTTGAATATTGATTATTTGTGGTGTTAACTTACCAATTTCTATTTATGGTGATTAGCGGGAGCTGCACGAGCAGAGGAAACAAGGCACGTTCATCCCTTAGGGCACAAGGGATGAATTGACAGTTGCTCTGGGTAACCCAGAGCATCCTGGACGTGTTAGAGGTGCCGGCGCTGGTGTTGGCATCAAAGCATTCTTTGGGCCATCCCAGCGCAAACCCAGAGCGGGACTTTCTCAAGAAGAGGTAACCTATTCTTTTTTTAGAATGTTACTGCAAAAGGAAATTCATTAATAAGAAGCTAATGTTTCTTTTATCCATGTATAGGAGAATAAGAGAGTTGAGGATTTAGTTGCTAAGAAGGTCAACGATGTAGTTGCTGAGAAGGTCAAGGAAGAATTGTTGCGGTGGCAGGCATCTCAGGCTTCCAATACGCCTATGGCGACCCACTCTTCTCCTGATGCACAGACTGCGAGTAATCCTGGAGACCCATCGCCTAGCACGTCTGCTGTAAGTATTGTTTATGACATTGTAGCTAGTCTTTTCAAGATGATATGTTTTCAAGATTATATGTATATATGTATAACATTCTTTACGTAAATTTGTAGGCATTGAAGCCATGCCGCTTAAGAATAGAAGACTATGTTGTTGCAGAGGTGCAAGCTTACCCGTCCCTTCCTAGGGAAAGGTTTCACGGGACTCCAATGCCACAGGGCTATGTTCGTGTGGGCCCATTACGTGTGTTACCTGATTGGAGGGAAGTTGCGTTGCCATATGCCCACCCAGATATTGATACACTTGGTGAGGCAGAAGGCGGGGTCATATTGTGGCCCAAAGCAGATGTCGTCTACACGACTGAAATTGTAAGATAAATTTACATTGATTTAGACTGTTAATGTGTATATATTATGTCAACTGATCTGAAATTATATATACAGGTTAAAAAGAAGACACCAGGAGCACCTAGGCCTCCACCTCCACTTCCCGCATTACCAACTTGGGTTCCAACTGACCTAACATACCCGTTAGGTCCTGCTTGTAGGGGAATGGCATGTTGGCTACGTGCACATAATATACATTGCCCTATAATAGTTTCTTTAGATGCAGATTATGCAGGTCGATCATACGATAGCTCTTTATTTATACAAGATATTATTGAGCTATTTATGTATGATTGGCTGAATACATCAATGATAGAGACATGGATAAGGTGAGATCTTGTTTATACATCCATATACCTTGTGTAAGATCCGGTGATCTGGTTTCTTATATATTAATGCATACGTAATACATGTTTTGCAGCTACTTAGTCGAAGATCATTGCAAACAATTTACATTTGATCATGTGGGATTTTTGATTCCATCATTGATTAGTATGATAGCTAAAGACCCTGATAATGTTCAACAATATTGTATAGATTCTTTTACAATTTTTGGTCAGTAAAAGAAGACGATAATAATAGCTCCATTCAATGTCAAGTAAGTTTACTTTATTTATAATTTGGACTTAAGAAAATTCCATTTTTATTGTGCATTTTTGAGTTATTAATTGTTAACTTTTTACCTCTAGCGGTAAACATTGGGAGTTACTAGTTATTGTCCCCGGGACGTTCACTGTTTATTATCT